>OY740779.1:70000-72500 GCA_963513935.1 Aphrophora alni | reverse complement strand
TAATAGATGGTTTAGTTATTGTATATTGCATGTTTTTTGGTAGTTATTAATCGTTGTTTCGTAGAAATAGCATAAGTTAGGTTAAATATGGATGACGTGTTACTTTGCTAGGAGCCTAGGTTAGTAAAGCCACGTGTAGGAGTCTTGATTAAGAAGGCATAGTAGTTAGGAGTCTAGGTTAGTGAAGCTTTAGTGCTAGGGAGTCTAGGTTAGTAGTTCGGTTGTTTCGTATTTATCGTTATTTTAAGTGATATTTTAAGGTAAGTGAGTGTTTTATTTATATTATCTAGTAATAGACGGTTTAGTTATTGTATATTGCATGCTTTTTGGTAGTTATTAATCGTTGATTTGTAGAAATAGCATAAGTTAGGTTAAATATGGATGACGTGTTGCTTTTCTAGGAGCCTGGGTTAGTAAAGCCACGTGTAGGAGTCTAGGTTAGTGGAAGGCATAGTAGTTAGGAGTCTAGTTTAGTGAAGCTCTAGTGTTAGGGAGTCTAGGTTAGTAATTCGGTTGTTTCGTATTTATTGTTATTATCACTGTTGTTTTACTGTAAAGTCTGCCCTGTTTAGTGAGCGATGATCACCATGTGTTGCATTTAAGTTAGGTTAGGTTAGTGAATCTGTTGTTATAGGGGTATAGGCTAGGGAAACCAATATTTTTGGTAGTTAGTGCGCATTTTGTTAAGGTTTAAGTTAGTGAATTCGTGTTTTCGTAAGTTTAAGTATAGGTTTAGAGGTGATAATAGTATTTAAGGTTATTAACTGGGGATTTTAGTAATTTATTGGGTAATTTAGGTTATATCATTTTGTTTAAAGGGGATAGTTGGTCTAGCGTAGTAAATAATGTCGGGGGAGAAAGGGGATTTTGTAGGAAGGGGAACAGGGGAAATGAGTACGCCGGAGGGGGGTTGTAGGGGGAGTGAGGGGAGAAAAGGGAAGCATAAGAGAGCTAGGTCCGCGTCGATGGGGTCGCCGGAAATGGGGGAAATCGATCGTGACGGGGATATGACTGCGGAGGAATTGTTGGAGATAAAGAAGGGCTTCTTGGCGGACGTGACGGGGTCGAAGATGACAGTCGAGAGGACAAACAGAATAATCGGAGTTTTTCTTGATGTATTAAGGGTTCTCGAGGTCCGGGATAAAGAGAATGCGTTCCTGAAGGGGCAAATGTCGGAAATGAGGCGTAACTTGAAAACAAACACTTCAGATGGGATTTCTAACCAGGGAGTCAAAAGTTATGCTGACGCGATAAGGAAAATCCCGGTGGTTACAAAAGTTGGCATAAGACCGAAGCCATTTCCCGGGAAGATCATAATAAGAGGAAACACCGAGAAGGATACTTCAGAAGAGGTCAGAGACAGGGTTATGGAGATTATAAAGCCTGGAGCTGAGGGAATCAAGATCAAAAACGTCATCTCTCGTGGAAAAGCAGAAATACTATTAGTCATGGGAAACGAAGAATCAAAGGAATCCGTTATTAACAACTCGGGATTGAAGAGGGAAGGACTAACTGTAGAGTCTGTAAAGGGACGCAGACCCAAACTCATTCTGTTCGGCCTGGAGAGAGCACTTGAACCGGAGGATATATTAGAGGACATCAGACGGCAGAACTTCTCGGAGTTTGATAGGGACACTTTCGCCGGATTGTGTAGGATGGCTTTTAGGACAGGCAAAAGAGAGGGTAATCTAGTGAACTGGGTAATTGAGGCCGATCCAGTCTTAAGAAACAAAATGAGGAGAGAAGGAAGGATTTTCGTTGGTTGGAGATCAGTTGGAGTATCCGATTATGTGGTAGTTACGCGTTGCTTCAAATGTCAGAGGTTTGGCCACATTGCGGCTCACTGCAGAGGAGAGATGGCGTGTCGACACTGTGGCGGAAATGGACACAAGGCGGCCGACTGTCAGGAAAGCTCCAAGGACCAGATCTGCATAAATTGTAGGGATAGAGGAATTGACTTTAGGCACAATAATAGTGATAGGAGTTGTACCTCATACAAGAGGGCCTTGGAGGCGGCCACAAGGAATATAGACTATGGCGAATAAGAACATCATCCTAAAAATGGGACAGATTAATCTGCAGCGTAGCCGGATTGCGACGGACATTATGAGAAAGGTAGCCGAGGAATTGAGGCTCGACGTCCTACTCGTACAGGAGCCTTATGCGGTGGGAAATAAAGTCTGTGGTTTTCCCATTAGAGCCAGAATTGTTACGGGAGGAGGAGATTCCATCTGGGCTGCGGTCGTAATCCTAAGGGAGGATGTGGAGGTGACTAACTTGGCACAATTTAGCGACTCTCACGTTGTGGCGGTTGAGTTAAGAATCGGCGGCGCTAGCCTACTGGCTGTCTCAGTTTACTGCCAGTTCTCTAGGGAGATTGATGAATATCTGGACAAGGTGAGGGATGTTATGGCAGGGCATACAGGAAGAAGTGTAGTTTTCGGCCTTGACGCTAATGCCAAGTCTGTTTTATGGCACAGCGGATACACGGACAACAGGG
>OY740779.1:17500-22500 GCA_963513935.1 Aphrophora alni | reverse complement strand
TGTCTGTCTGTCTTCCTGTCTGTCTGTCTGTCTGCCTGTCTGCCTGTCTGCCTGTCTGTCTGTCTGCCTGCCTGTATGTCTGCCTGTCTGCCTGCCTGTCTGTCTGTCTGCCTGTCTCTCTGTCTGTCTGTCTGCCTGCCTGTCTGCCTGTCTGCCTGTCTGCCTGTCTGTCTGTCTGCCTGTCTGTTTGTCTGTCTGTCTGTCTGCCTGCCTGTCTGTCTGCCTGTCTGTCTGTCTGTCCGTAAGTCTGTCTGTCTGCCTGCCTGCCTGCCAACCTGCCTGCCTGTCTGTCTGTCTGTCTGTCTGTCTGCCTGCCTGCCTGTCTGTCTGTCTGTATGTCGGCCTGTCTGTCTGCCTGTCTGTCTGTCTGCCTGTCTGTCTGTCTGTCTGCCTGCCTGCCTGCCTGTCTGTCTGTCTAACTGTCTGCCTGCCTGTCTGTCTGTCTGTCTGTCTGCCTGCCTGCCTGCCTACCTGCCTGCCTGTCTGTCTGTCTATCTGTCTGCCTGCCTTCCTGCCTGCCTGCCTGCCTGAATGTCTGTCTGTTTCTCTGCCTGCCTGTCTGTCTGTCAGCCTGTCTTCCTGTCTATCTGCCTGCCAGCCTGCCTGTCTGTCTGTCTGTATGTCCGCCTGTCTGTATGCCTGTCTGCCTGTCTGCCTGTCTGCCTGTCTGTCTGTCTGTCTGCCTGCCTGCCTGCCTGTCTGCCTGTCTGTCTGTCTGTATGTCTGTATGTCTTTGACTGTCCTGTTACCTTTTGTAGTGGACTGACGTGTCTAAAGTTGCTCCGCTATTTAGAGTGTTTTCAGTGGTTTTTTCTGCGTTTTGGTGATTTAAATTAAGTTATATGTGTTTAGTTAGTGTTAGTGCATGTAGTGTATAATAAATTTTTGAAATCCTACCAAAATATATTTAGTTTTGGGAGGAAGAAGTGCGGGAGTGTGTGTTTTGTAGGTTAAGTAAGTTAAGTGATATTTTAAGGTAAGTGAGTGATTTTATTTATATTATATTTATATATTCTAGTAATAGATGGTTTAGTTATTGTATATTGCATGTTTTTTTGGTAGTTATTAATCGTTGTTTCGTAGAAATAGCATAAGTTAGGTTAAATATGGATGACGTGTTACTTTGCTAGGAGCCTAGGTTAGTAAAGCCACGTGTAGGAGTCTTGATTAAGAAGGCATAGTAGTTAGGAGTCTAGGTTAGTGAAGCTTTAGTGCTAGGGAGTCTAGGTTAGTAGTTCGGTTGTTTCGTATTTATCGTTATTTTAAGTGATATTTTAAGGTAAGTGAGTGTTTTATTTATATTATCTAGTAATAGACGGTTTAGTTATTGTATATTGCATGCTTTTTGGTAGTTATTAATCGTTGATTTGTAGAAATAGCATAAGTTAGGTTAAATATGGATGACGTGTTGCTTTTCTAGGAGCCTGGGTTAGTAAAGCCACGTGTAGGAGTCTAGGTTAGTGGAAGGCATAGTAGTTAGGAGTCTAGTTTAGTGAAGCTCTAGTGTTAGGGAGTCTAGGTTAGTAATTCGGTTGTTTCGTATTTATTGTTATTATCACTGTTGTTTTACTGTAAAGTCTGCCCTGTTTAGTGAGCGATGATCACCATGTGTTGCATTTAAGTTAGGTTAGGTTAGTGAATCTGTTGTTATAGGGGTATAGGCTAGGGAAACCAATATTTTTGGTAGTTAGTGCGCATTTTGTTAAGGTTTAAGTTAGTGAATTCGTGTTTTCGTAAGTTTAAGTATAGGTTTAGAGGTGATAATAGTATTTAAGGTTATTAATTGGGGATTTTAGTAATTTATTGGGTAATTTAGGTTATATCATTTTGTTTAAAGGGGATAGTTGGTCTAGCGTAGTAAATAATGTCGGGGGAGAAAGGGGATTTTGTAGGAAGGGGAACAGGGGAAATGAGTACGCCGGAGGGGGGTTGTAGGGGGAGTGAGGGGAGAAAAGGGAAGCATAAGAGAGCTAGGTCCGCGTCGATGGGGTCGCCGGAAATGGGGGAAATCGATCGTGACGGGGATATGACTGCGGAGGAATTGTTGGAGATAAAGAAGGGCTTCTTGGCGGACGTGACGGGGTCGAAGATGACAGTCGAGAGGACAAACAGAATAATCGGAGTTTTTCTTGATGTATTAAGGGTTCTCGAGGTCCGGGATAAAGAGAATGCGTTCCTGAAGGGGCAAATGTCGGAAATGAGGCGTAACTTGAAAACAAACACTTCAGATGGGATTTCTAACCAGGGAGTCAAAAGTTATGCTGACGCGATAAGGAAAATCCCGGTGGTTACAAAAGTTGGCATAAGACCGAAGCCATTTCCCGGGAAGATCATAATAAGAGGAAACACCGAGAAGGATACTTCAGAAGAGGTCAGAGACAGGGTTATGGAGATTATAAAGCCTGGAGCTGAGGGAATCAAGATCAAAAACGTCATCTCTCGTGGAAAAGCAGAAATACTATTAGTCATGGGAAACGAAGAATCAAAGGAATCCGTTATTAACAACTCGGGATTGAAGAGGGAAGGACTAACTGTAGAGTCTGTAAAGGGACGCAGACCCAAACTCATTCTGTTCGGCCTGGAGAGAGCACTTGAACCGGAGGATATATTAGAGGACATCAGACGGCAGAACTTCTCGGAGTTTGATAGGGACACTTTCGCCGGATTGTGTAGGATGGCTTTTAGGACAGGCAAAAGAGAGGGTAATCTAGTGAACTGGGTAATTGAGGCCGATCCAGTCTTAAGAAACAAAATGAGGAGAGAAGGAAGGATTTTCGTTGGTTGGAGATCAGTTGGAGTATCCGATTATGTGGTAGTTACGCGTTGCTTCAAATGTCAGAGGTTTGGCCACATTGCGGCTCACTGCAGAGGAGAGATGGCGTGTCGACACTGTGGCGGAAATGGACACAAGGCGGCCGACTGTCAGGAAAGCTCCAAGGACCAGATCTGCATAAATTGTAGGGATAGAGGAATTGACTTTAGGCACAATAATAGTGATAGGAGTTGTACCTCATACAAGAGGGCCTTGGAGGCGGCCACAAGGAATATAGACTATGGCGAATAAGAACATCATCCTAAAAATGGGACAGATTAATCTGCAGCGTAGCCGGATTGCGACGGACATTATGAGAAAGGTAGCCGAGGAATTGAGGCTCGACGTCCTACTCGTACAGGAGCCTTATGCGGTGGGAAATAAAGTCTGTGGTTTTCCCATTAGAGCCAGAATTGTTACGGGAGGAGGAGATTCCATCTGGGCTGCGGTCGTAATCCTAAGGGAGGATGTGGAGGTGACTAACTTGGCACAATTTAGCGACTCTCACGTTGTGGCGGTTGAGTTAAGAATCGGCGGCGCTAGCCTACTGGCTGTCTCAGTTTACTGCCAGTTCTCTAGGGAGATTGATGAATATCTGGACAAGGTGAGGGATGTTATGGCAGGGCATACAGGAAGAAGTGTAGTTTTCGGCCTTGACGCTAATGCCAAGTCTGTTTTATGGCACAGCGGATACACGGACAACAGGGGAGAACTACTGGAGGAACTGCTGGCTTCGGAGGAACTGGAAATTATTAACGCTGAGGGTCAACCAAGTACTTACTTCACGCCAAGATCAGAGTCCAATATTGATGTTACAGTGGCTTCTTTGGCTGCCTTTAGACAAGTTGTCGATTGGAAAGTTCGTACGGATGCGTCAATCAGTGACCACCGCCTTATCACGTTCGACTGGAGACCAGAGGGGACCATTACTCGGACCAACACATATGGCCCCACAGGGTATAATTGGAGAAGAGCGGATTGGGAAAGGATGGCAGCACTTGCGGAGTGTGGCTGGAGGGAGTTGAGCCAGGACTCTCAGGGTGAGGTTTCTCTTGAAAGGTTGATGAAATTCGTTGAGGGGATCTTATCTAGGACTGTTCCTGTCAGACGCGCTATGAGGCGACCCCCGGTTAGATGGTGGAGCCCTGAAATTGGAAAACTCCGAAGAACACACATAGAGGCTAAGAAAAACTACTCTAGAGAAAGGAAAAGGAGAAGGATGGACACTTCGGATCAGGTACTCGGCAGACTGTCTGGGGACATAAGGAGGACCAAAAATGCTCTAAATGTGGCAATCAGAGCGGCTAAGAGGAAAAGTTGGGAGGCGTTTGTGATGGAGAACTCTGCCGACCCGTGGGGCTTCGTCATGAAGATGGTAACTGGCAAACTCAGGATTGCTGAAAGCATGTCAACTATACTGGTGGACAACATCTACACAGTTTCAGGTGAGGAGTCTGCACGGGCTCTGGCTGCCTCTTTGATTCCGCAAGACGACATCACCATTGACACTGCTGATAACTCTGCTGACAGGATTAGGGTGAGAGATAGAGCGGAGAACTTGGACCTTGGTGAGGACGATTGGGAGATTTCTTTGGACGAGGTAACATCTGCCCTCGAAAGAATGAGAACTGGGAGTGCACCTGGGCTTGATGAAATCACAGTTGATGTGTGGAAGAACCTGTGGAGCACCTTGGGTACAACAGTGGTCAAACTATTTAACCAGTGTCTATTAAGAGGCTCGTTCCCCAGAGAATGGAAAAACGCCAATATCAAGTTCCTACTCAAGGGACCAGACAAGAGGAAAGATCTGCCTAAGTCATACCGACCGATTGCTCTTCTACCTACTTTGGGTAAAATCCTTGAAAAGGTCATTGCAACAAGGCTGACAAGCTTCTTTGAGGAGAGAGAGGTGATCTCCAACAGACAATATGGGTTTAGAGCCGGAAGGAGCACTGAGGACGCCATCATTGAGTTGATTGGTATCGTGGAGGCCTCAACAGAGAAATACTGCGCAATATTATTTATTGACATCGAAGGCGCATTCGACAATGCTTGGTGGCCTGCTATTTTAACAAAGTTAATAGAAATAAAGTGCCCTAGGAACATCTTCGGACTCATTCAATCTTACCTGTCGGATAGGAAAGCCACCATAGCGTCGAAAGAATGGAAATTCGTCAGAGATGTAACT